>CM044553.2:25994178-26006678 GCA_024416835.2 Perccottus glenii
GATCGAGGGTAAGCAAACATGGTTCAATGTCATAAACATGAACAAAGGTCAAGGAATGAATGAGCTTCTTGTTTTTTTTTTGTAGCAAAGCCATTTTGATTTTTAAAAATGATGTCTTAATAAACTGGTAGAACTAGATCCAAAAAAAGACAAATCATAGTTCCTTCCCATTTTAAGACAAAGATATAATCCTCTACCTGGAATTATTTATACACTTTAAAGATCCATTTGACAAACTACAGCAATCTCAGTCAAAATTTAAACCTAAAGTTCCTGATGGGTTTATGGAAGGCCATTCATGTGATGTATGACGGTAGATATTTTACAAAAAGTGAAAGCTAAAAGTTAGGACTTGCAGATTACAATTTGATAACTTGTACTCGACAAGAAATCTTCACTTGTAATCAGAAAATTAGATACCATGTGCAGAAATTTAGACCCCACTCAAAATAACAGTGGTGTAAACGACACAAAAAGAGGAGCACCACCGACTGAAGCCCTAATGTTATCTAACTACACTAATATTACTGATCACGTTTGGTTCAATCTGTTTTATTTACTAACTTAGGCTAAATTTGAGCAGAACCGAGAAGGAGCTTGCACACATCACAGAAACTTACTCAAAGCCTTTTACCATTTATTGTGATTTTTTTTTTTTTTTTTTTGGCTCTGTGTACTGTATATTTAGGTCAAAATGATTTGAGAATTTGTTCCTTTATTACTTGTGTGCATGGTTTGATCGGACCCCTTCAACTGTTCCCACTTAATGAATGGAGCATATCTAGTTTTTGAAATGTCACAAGAAATTTCTCAAACGTTGAGGTGGCAAACTTTCGTTTCGCAAACGTTCTGATTTTTAACGTTGCAGCGGCTTTTTTGAGAGTTTGTAATCACTGAGTTGTAACCAAAAAACTGAAGATGTAAATGTGAGCTGACAATCGTGTTTTATTCTTGTAACTGAATTGAACAACATTTTCCAACATTACATTTACATTTAGTCATTTAGCAGATGCTTTTATGAGGTGAAGTGAGGAAAAACAATGGAAGCAATTTTAACAACACAAGGTACAAAAAGCATAAGTGCACAAAAAACTAGTCAACAACAAGCGAAAATTGTCAGATTTGTTTGGTACAAGTTCCCAAATTATATTCTACACGCTCTCACTTTTTGCAACATATCTTCCTCTAGACCAGACTTTTGGAACTAGATACAAGGTGTTATTTTTAGGTAAATTGTAAATAAATGTATTAAAATCCAGACAGATATCCAGATAAGTTACTAGTTAAACACATTGCTTCATTGTGTGAAGATTATCATTACATAATAGTGATTGTAAGTGTTATTCAATGTCCAATCACTACCGTTGCGTTTCTTTTTATCCTTTTTGGAGCAATCATATGTTTCAAAAGTGTGTGTCACCTCCAGTAACAGGGTCAACAAGCCTCCACAGAGATAACGTTTTAGTTCTCTAAGAAACTCAAAGTTCTCCTCCTGACTGATAAGTCTCCTGGAAATGCTACACACACCCACCAGGGACAATTTGTTTCGTAACACCGACTGACTAAACCCCCATTAAATAATGTTATGCACAGTGAAACAGGTCAAGCCGACAAAGGGTGATGCTGTAACACACTTTTGTAATACGCCCAGAAGGATTTTCGTACTTAGTGCAATTAAAACCCTGAGGTGGTACGGGGACACTGCTAATGGCCATCTGCGTGACCTTGTTTCCAGCGGATAAGTGTGTCAGCAGAGTGACGGCCCCCTCCTGCTGTCCTTCTCTAGACTTCCCTGTGGACTGGTTTATGGTGTATTTTAAGCACGTCCCGTATGGCTCCCGCTGGCTGCTTTACATAACACGTCCATCACTGTTATGGTGCTAACTCTCAGTGGATTTGAGTTTTTTTCTTGCCAAGCTAGTCAGCAGCTGTAAACAGTCTAGCTGCGAGTCTTGTCTGTACCACCCACTTGGCAAAAACAGAGCATAGATATTTATACCTCCATCTATCCACCCACCGCCGCCGCAGACTGAGTCCACCCCAGAGCAGCTGAGTTATGATGAAAGCCTGGGCCAAACGGATTCAGTTTGGAGCTGTTAAACATTACTCTAGCTTTCAGGCTTTCAGGCTCCTAGCTTTGTGTGAAACTAGAGAAATTAAATGAGTGTTAGTTCAGCTAAAGCCAAACTTGTCCAGCTAACAGATAATGCCGTAGTAGGTACCAGACTTGCTTGGGTTGTTAACATTGCTTGTTGATGTTGTCAGCAAACTACATATTACAGGATCTTCACAAAACAAAACAAAAATGAGTTGTAACGCATTACAGACAAAATCGAATATGCGCCAAGGCTGATATGAAAGTATCATTTACTCATTAATTCGTTGGTTAGAAGCCACTGCTTCACTGCTGCCAAAAAAGGGACAAATATTTGTAATAGAATGTCATTAAAAAAAATAATTTCTTTTCTAGATTGTAACAAAGAAAAGAAAGGTGCACAATACTAATGACCATTTCTGGATGCACAAATTATGCTAATATTCTGCTAGCTAACTGTGTTGTGTTTTGGAGAAAATGATTACTTACCAATGCAGAACATAACGATGGCCTTTAGCCTAGCTAGAGTCACACATACATGCTCATAGACTTGCTTATGATAATGGAAGTATTATTCTTAAACTGCCAGTCCTCCTTGACTGACCTGTGAATGTGACATAATGTTTGGAGTATATGGTTACTAAATGTTTTAGCTAATTGTTTTATTTTTGAGGTTTCATTCATGTCATGCAAACATAATTTTGTCAGTCCATTTTGAGATTCCAACTAATTTTATGCACGTTTTTTTTTCAACTCCTTTTTTAATTTTATTATTATTATTATTGTTATTGTTATTATTATTATTATTATTATTATTATTATTATTATTATTATTATTATTATTATTATTGTTATTATTATTATTTTAGTCAACATCGGCAACAGATGCCCACAAGATTATAACTTGGCTCTGAAAGCCTCCTTCCCATTATGAAATGTTTATCCATAGACATATGATCTGTAAAGGTTACGTATGTCTCTTGTCCCCTGTTGGACCAGTGGAAAGTCCCAACCAATTCATTTTCTTATGTGAAAACATGCCTGATGTACGAACTAGGCACTTCCAAAAGAGACTTTGTAGTGTTTTTTGTCTATTTTCATATCATTGACATTTCTAAAATGTTTTTATTTTTTATGACGTAATTATTCTGTCCCACTTTTGAGCCCTTAGTCCGATCAGATCACACAGAACATGATGGCAGGTAAAACACAACACCGCCCTATGGGCCCCATAATGCAACAACTAAACCCAGGAGCCAAAAACAAGTGCCAATGAGCAACATCCACTGAAATTTAGACATTGTTTATTCAGGATCCTTGTCTAATAATAGCAAGCTTCAAACAGCAAGTGCTTGTTGGTTACTCATTGGTTGTCATGTTATTTTTTTATGGCATAATGGTTATGGGCTTTTTTTATGCATTTGTACATTTGTACATTTGTACATTTGTACAGTATGGCTGTATTGTATCCTGTCCTCACCCATCAGTGCCTTTTACACAGTCACAAAGGCACTGCTCATAGTAGCAGTGTTACATAGTGTTATTGCCAAAGTTCAGCCGTTTACCAGAAGGGTGTTGTAAATCACTTCCTGTTGAAGTAAACCATAAAGACACTAAGGACCATCCATTACTTTACAATCATTAAACATTGACACAAATATTCAAGTTCTTATTTTTGATCATTTGATTTAAAGTGCATTTGGCAGTAAAGATATAAAAGAGGTTAGACTATAAATGCTGATAATATATATTTGTTGAATATATCTAAAAGCTAAAAGATGTTTGCAATAAGTTTTGTTGCAGTTGTACTCTATAGGCCACAGCCCTGCGGACTACTCAGCACGGGAGTAGTACGCTGGATGCCACAACCCTCTCTATATTCTCGGGCTTGTAACCGGCACAGAAAAACTGTAGCTGGAGTTCACCACAACAGGCCACACTACACTACACATTGATGTCTTTTTGTTTATATTACAATATGTATGTTTATATGTTTTATATATATATATATATATATATATATATATATATATATATATATATATGTTATATGTTTTTTATTGATTAAAACAAATTATTTTTGGGAGAATTTAGTCGACTAAAACTAGACTAAAACTAAAACAAATAAGATGACTAAAATAAGACTAAAATTAAATTAAAATTTCGGGTCAAAATTAACACTGCAACTGACTGAATAAATGTGTCAGAATAAATGTGTCAGTGAGTGGGCACAGACCATTGGCTTGATATTTGCTCTATTTATACAGGCTTTTTTTTTAGTCCTGTGCTTCCTCATCTGGTTGAGACAGTGAGGTGCACGTGGCAGAGTGGTTAGCACTCCTGCCTCACAGCAAGAAGGTCATGAGCTCAAAACCCGGCCGACTCAAACATTCTCTGGTCTTTCTGTGAGGAGTCTGCATGTCCTCCACGTGTTACTGTGGGTTCTCTCCGGGTACTCCGGCTTCCTCCCACCGTCCAAAGACATGCATGTATAGGTTAATTGGCAACTCTAAAGTGTCCCTAGTGAATGAATGTTAGAGTGAATGGTTGTCTGTCACTGTCTGTCTCTAAATGTCAGCCCTGTGACTAACTGGCCACTGTCCAGGGTGTACCTCGCCTCAGGCTCAAAGCTGCTGGGATAGGCTCCAGTCACCCGCGACCCCTAACGGGACAAAGCGGTAGAGAAAAAATGAAATGAATGGTTGAGGCAGTGGAGCAACAGACACAACAGGACGGATACTATACTGAACAACAAGGACCATCCTCTGCATTGGGCTTTTGAACAACAGAGAACAGCCAGACGTCTAAGATCAGTGAGCTGCAGGACAGAACGCCACAAGAACTCCTTCTTCCAGACTTTACAATCAATCAGTCTGTGACAGATGAAATCTGATCCATTTGCCTTTAATTTATTTGAAGAGACCTAATAATTGAATTTCCCCTTGGGATTTGATATAGTTGAATTGATATGAACAAGATTAACATATACAGTACATTGCTACAGCTACAAAACCTAAGATAAAATATACATCTGACATTATATTGCAGAAATGCAGTATGTGAAGGCTGTAGCTGAATATATTGCTCCATGTATTATTGGTAAACCACTGAGTGGTTTTACTGACACTGAGTGAGTCAGTAAGATATTGACTCTGTTGAACACACTCCAAAGTGTCTACTTTAATGTTTTTTAACTAAGACACAGCTTTTGTTGCTGTGGTAAAGTATGTTAGTAAAACAGTCATTGAACATTGAATAACCCAATTCAGTCAAACATAAAACTTAAACATAAAAGTACATCCCAATAATTTGCATACATGCTTTTATCATGCAGTATATTAACATACACAGTCACTGTCCCAGGAGTTACACTTACAGTGTGCAATATTAGTCTTGACTTGTTAGTTGTGTTTAATTCGGAATAGTTGTTAAGTTAATCTGTAAAGTTAACATCCGGTAAAAAAAGACTTTCTGTTCCTCCATGGAGCAGATGAATACAAGCATAACTCTGCACTTGATTGTATTGCGCCAGTCACTCTGGGTGAAATGTTATTACAAGTCATTGTAGAAGCTTGTGTTCCTGCCGCGAGCGTAGTGTGAGTACAGTGTGTGTCCTCCTGTGCACTCTGCAAATACTGATTAAATGCTCGATGTTACATTCTATCTTGACCCTGTAAGATTTAGTAAAGTGCCCATGCCCTGTATGTGTCATAAATCATGCAGACATCACAGTAAAGTCCTGTTTAATCTTTACATTCTATACATTATTCGGTATCCTTAGATGTACAACCTGTAGGCTAACTCCTGTCTCTGTGAAAACAAATAACTGCTCAAATAACTTTGAAAGGTTACATTTGAGCGTCATTTTTCTCTTCTAGGGAAAAGTAAGAGCACACCTAAAAGCTAGTGCTCAGTGTGGTGGCATTCCAACAAGGCAAAGAGCTTACAACAACAATTTTGCACTTATCCCAGCCAAAGAGAAGGAAAAATGCTTTTGGGTGCAAGCATGTGCTAACAGTACGTTGTGCCTGCTAGAGCCTGTTCTCAACTTAGGGAAACAAATAAAGACACTGAAGAGACTTACATTAAGGTGGTTTGATTAATAGCTAACTGTGAAAAAAACAGGGTTGCACTTTATTTTACACTACACTTGATACATTGTGTCTACCTCATTAAATACAATGCACTGTGTACCAAACTGTAATAACATGTAACTTCATTGTACCCTAACCCCACCTACAATATGTAAGTACACATAATTATGTAGATACATGTTATTACAGTTACACAAGGAAGTAGATACACTGTATCAAGTGTAGTGTCAAATAAAGTGTCACCAAAAACTGTTATTTTAATGTCACGTATCACAGAGAATCTTACATTCTATATTTATATAAACTCCGACCAAAAATGTCCCGTCCGACCCAGGAGTCAAACCCTGTGAGGTGAGCGAGGGGGTTGGTCAGCTATCTCTGTAGCCACAGCTGCACTATGGGGCAGACAGGCATGGAAATATAGAAATATGGAAATATGGCAGCCATTCTGCGCCACACTCAGACAATGTATTGCCCAAGTACACTACAACAGTCTGAACTGGGGACAGTGGGAATCGAACCACTCTACCACCTGAGCCACTGCTCACTCAAATCAAAGTGCCACTGATATTTATTTTTAATGCATTGACACATTGGTAGTTGTTTTATTCAATTATATGTAAAAAAAAAATAAAATCCTTGAAATGCGCCTTGAGTTGAACATATTTCATATAAATATATATTTAATATTTTAATAATGATTTAACTTGATGTTTTGGTTAATGAAATAATGAGGTCATCCAGGTCATCTTGAAGAAAAGGTTAACGCAGAAGCATCTGGACTTAGTTTTCAAGGTGAGTCCAGATGCTTTAGCTTTAACCTTTTTTTTATTGACATGGATATTCAATTATTCAATCAATACACCATGGTCAAAAGTGCTGTTTGGACATGTTACTGTACACTGACTGTACAGACACTGTACTCAGCTACCAAAAGAGTTCAAAAGGGTCAGAGTGTATCGATCGTTAAATTATGTAAACCTGTTATACTGTATGTTTGACCCCTGGCTGTGCAGACATGATTTAATGTGGTACATGTTGCTTATTGTCAACTCTATTTAAACAGCTACAGGAAGTCACTGTTAAATGAAGACAGGTGAAGCATGTAAACACTTGTGTTGGCAGCTGCCCAGCATAGGTGCATGCCACTACAAGTTCAATACAGTCTGCCACAGTTACACATACAGCAATGAGTCATTTGTTATGCAACATAAAAGCATGGCATAATGATGGGCTTATCAAGCGAAGGCAAATGTCAACAGAATGATTATGCATTATTTTAGGCTGGTTTGCCTACAGCACTATCAAGTTTTGTGTTAAAACTAAAGAGGGCTAGGTCCTGCTCCTTTCAGAAAACCCATGGGTCCCAGAGTCTGATTTTAAAGATCAAAAAAATGTCAGTGAGGAGTAGCCCAGGGCTGTTTAGAGATGTTGCTGCCATCAAAATTAAAATACAATGTTAATCTTGTGGAACATATCAATCCATAGTGTTTTAAATTTGACAAATATATATATATATGTGTATAAGATGTTTGTTTAATTAAATATGACAGGTAGAGCTTACCCTACCGAGACCATTCACGGCCAGAGAAGTTATCACGGCCACTACACTCAAGACAAATAATAGTAACATTAACATACAAATACATGGCCTACATAAGACTAATGTGTACACAGGAATGGATGAGTGGGTCGATGGGTGGTGTGTATTGTAATCAAGAATGTGTTTCTTGGTATTAATTGAGCAACACCATATGTGAAAATTATGGCATAAACGGAATAGAAATCATTTTGTCTTTCCACAATAATTTTTATACACATAAGTTTACTCTGAACAATGGAATGACCGTTGGGGCTGAGGGCATTCACATCTGCCCAAGGGTCAACTAATTTCAAGATTCAAACTAACAAAGAAGAAAAACTGTCGAATCATTCAGTGATAAAATAAAATCTTATATTTTATTGGTTCTCCCAGTTTGTTTTTGTTTGTGCGTGTTGTAACTTGTAGTATTAGCCTATTCCTCATGTGTTTTATGGGCTTGTTATTAGTCTAGAAGCAGCAGAACTAGTAGTTGTATCTATGTAAAACTTCCACGTGTACATTTTTGCAATCTTTGTTTGCTCCCACTATTCATTTAGTGTTTGTTGTGGTCCTCTGTATGAGCTAGCTGTGCTTTGAGCGGGACAGTGTCGTACTATGGGAGGAAGGCGGGCTCAGTCAGAGACACGCACACATCACGTCCTCAAACGAGCGGGGCCGCACTGGTTCAGCTGAGGATAGCGACCGTCCTGGGCTGAACTCGACGTTACAAAAAGGGGCTGCGGCAGTCCAAGTGGAGCAGAGCGGAGGGAGGTACGACTCACCGACGGTAATATTGAGTAAGAGCTCACAGAGAGGCAGTGGTGTTAAATCAGAAAGCCAGACGAGAGGCAGACGTTTACGGAGACTTTACGAGTTAACCGATAAGCGGCGGAGGAAAGTGACCATTCACTCAATACAGGTAACGCTACTTTTGAACTTTATGTAATTTCCGGCGGCCGCTACGTAGAAAATGACACCATGAAAAAGACCGTTAACAGTTTAAAACCTCTTTAAATGTATTTAACTTTAACAATAACCCAAAGACTACAAGATATTTTATTTATTTTTCCTTATTGTGTACTTCAACCTCAAAGGGAGATAATTTACTCGCGACTTTATTTTTATTTTGGCGATCAGATTAAGCTTTTAATTGCTTTAAATACAACTTTTTGTCCGTAAAAGAATGTAAAACATGGGATTAAAGCTGAACAACCAGTTCAAATTAAATTATTTAACACTCACAACCTGATTAAAACGGCAATATAATGACTAAAATGCTAACTCGTGCAATGTTTGCTGAAAATGAAGCTTTTGTGCTAACAGCTAGCTAAATATAGGTTATAGATACACGATGGTGAAGCGGGTTTAAGAATAAAGTGCCAAATAAGGCTGTGGTTTGTGAGTTTTGTGTTTACTGCAGACACTGTCCTACATTACCGTTACACTGTGATGAGGCATCCGAGGTGATGGTACAAGTTGCCCCCGTTTTACTGGACAGATGTAACAGGGTTACATAATGTTGTGTTGTAATGGCTCTTACGTAACCGCTATATCCCTTTCCCTTTCTTCATGTGTGCTTTTGTTCACTAGGTGGCTCTGTTGCTCCAGTTGGACGAGTTCAGACGGCACACAACAGTCATCTGTCTGTTTCCAGGAACTGAATAAATACATATCAGGTATGTGTTTCTTAAAAATTCACAAAATATTAACACAAATTTATGCAGGGGAGACCAGAGCATATTGTCGCACTGGGTACCCTACCCTGTGTAGGGCAAGTTCTGACACAGAGAAATGACCTCCTGACACATCAATCATAACATTATGAGACGTTGGCAGAGAACCAAAATAGATTGTAAATCTGTAATTTTGAGATTAAGCAGCCAATAAATAGGGTGCTTTTTGTAACTATACATCATTTGATATAGTCAGTTTGTTTTGTTTCCAACAGATGCTCTTGTAATAGGTATTTTTATGTACTTACAATACAATATACTGAACTTCAAAACATGGCAACATTATTGGTTCAAACAGGAAACATTCAGCCTATTATTTGTACTAATTTCTGACCTCTGCACACTTTGACAGGGAAGACTCTTTCTCAGACAGTATCTGCATAATGTTTGAGGAGGAGATCCCAGCAATGAGGGGGCAACAGGATGCACCGTTGCAGTCCATAGAGGCTCCAGGGGTTCCACCAATGTCCTTTACTGACGAAACTGTGTCCGTGCTGACGTCCAGCAGCCTCCTCGCTCGCTCCTTACTAGGCCGGGCTGCTCCCATCAAGCGTAAGGAGAGTCCTTCCTCCAGCGCGAGGCGTAAGCGGGAGTTCATCCCTCTGGACAAAAAAGATGAGGGCTACTGGGACAAGAGGAAGAAGAACAATGAGGCGGCAAAGCGTTCGAGGGAAAAGCGGCGAATGAACGATATGGTTTTAGAAAGTAGAGTTCTGGGACTTTTAGAGGAGAATGCTCGACTCAGGGCCGAGTTGCTGGCGTTGAAATTCCGCTTTGGCCTTGTCAAAGATCCTTCTAATGCTCCAATTCTGCCCCTCACTCAAGCTCCTCAGCCCACACCGCACTATTACTTTCAAAAGGGAGATAGCAACATGCCTACTTCCATTCACAGCAATAGCCAGGTAGGTCAGTTAGCGTCCCGGGGCAATAGAGATGCAGGGAACTTGTCAGAGGATTCAGGGTTCTCCACACCAGGTGGGTCTAGCGTAGGAAGCCCGGTTTGCTTTGAAGACCGGCTGAGCGACCATGGGAAACTCTCTCCACACAGAGCAGAGGAGCTGGGATATGAGCTGCACCATTCTCCAAGTGAAGTTCACCACAGCCCTACGATCTCAGCAGGGACCCACGCTGAAGCTTTGAAAAACCTGCCTCATAAACTGCGCTTCAAGACGCCAGGTAGTGGCGAAGGAAGTGACCAAGCAGGGGATAACAGGGACACTCAGAATAAGGGACATGTTGTAGAGAATGGACACTGGCTTCATCTCGGAGAAGCTGAGGAGAGCCACAGAGCCAGGCAGTCGCCACAGTACACTCCACCAGCCGCATATAACAACCAGTCCCCCGTACAAGGACACAATGAGGTCCACCCGCACGGAAACAGTTCACTTAAATATCAGATCACCTCACTTACTGAAGAGGTGGCCCAGCTCAAGAGGCTCTTCAACGAGCAGCTCATGGCCAAAGTCCACTGAGGACAAGGCCGTGACAGTTTTTATTTGCCAATCAGTACGTTTACATGCCTTTAAGGAAAAGTCTTTGTGTCTTATTGTGTAAAATTTATTTATTGTCTATTGACTAAAATCAGACTTAATAAGGCTGGGCAATGTGACCTCAAGTTAATATCACAGTTCTGTAGTTTTTTGGACTTAGAGTTAACTGATAAAAAGACCCCATTATGCTATTCTGAGAAACAATGTCAATACCAACTCCTGACGAGTAACAGAAGTTTCTTTGGAAAAATTACACCTTGATCAAGAATAGTTTACCAGCTCAGTCAGAAACTGACTCCACCCAATTGCAAAATTTTAGTCTGAAAAACAAAAAAGTACATTTAATATCACCCTCTGCCAAAATTTACAAAATTGTGGAAAACAGGGTTAAGCAGTAGACACCTTTTTATTTTAAAGGTTACCAGCTAAAATGTGATTTCAGAGATTAATTAATCTTATAAATTGAAAAACTGCATGTCATTCTTCCACAAATACCAATATTTTTCAATTATTTGCCCAGCCTTATATTTAAACATTTTTCACTCAAACCCCTACAAACTATGAGCCTGGCTGGACTGTAAAAGCGCATGAAAACGCACTGAATGTGAAATAAAATCAAGTTTTACTTGTGTGTACAAAGACTGATAAATGCACCTATTAACCAAATGTTGTAATTTTTTCATAATATGGTAATGTAAAATTGTCTAAAAATTCATCTCGTAACCCTTTGTGTGTAGTTTTTAATAACGGCTTACTCTCAGACAGTCGCTGTTGCTGAGACAGCCAGTCTTGTATGTAATTTGTGTTTTGTGTATACTAGCTTCTCTTTGCCAACACTGTCCGACAGAACATACACAGCAGGATTTACAGTCTTTGCTCTACTCTATATTTAAGTAGAAGTTAGGCAGCAGTTTGTTACCAAACGACAGAGGAAGTGTTGCGTCATGAGTGTGGTAAGACTTAGAGCACTGTGTTCCCATCACTGAGGCAAGTTTGTTAAAGCCAAGCAGAGACAGACGCTGAATCACAGACTCAAAAAGCCCCACTGATTTATCCCTAAATGTATCACTTGACTATAAATACATAAATGTTCATATCAAGAGAGTTATGTGAGAAGCATCGTTCAAGTCACTGTAATATCTGTTTATAAAGTCTATGCATGGAAGAAAAACTGTTTATAACTTGATGTATAAACTTGACTGTTTATAACGCTGTACACTTATATATTTAAAAATAAATGTTTGTTTTACACCAATATATCCCGTATCATGTTATTGCTTTTATGTCAAAGTTCAACACAGTTGTACTTGTAAAAAGTAGGAATGTCCCAGTACCACTTTAGATTTCAGTTCAGACTGTGACAGTCCTTTACAGTTTAGCTAACTGGTCTCCTACTTTTTGTATTTTTTATAATTTATATTTAGACATGAGTTTCTGATTGTAAATCCATAGGTATTATACATTTCTCCTACACTATTGTACAATCTTTTTGTCCAGTATTTTTTC
>CM044553.2:26019178-26049178 GCA_024416835.2 Perccottus glenii
GGTTGTATTCACATGAATGCATTTTTTTATTTGTAAATGGTGGAATGGAAACAATCTCAATATCAATTTAGATATTATGTCAGTATATTCTAATAATGCTGAGGCTATAAACATTTTTATGTTTTGAAATAAAAATGCACTATTGCATTTTTATTTTAAAACATTGTTGTTGTGAAATAAAAATGATCTTTATCTACACAAATGTTGTTTTTTAAAATGATACCATTTGTTTTTTAAATGGTACTATTATATTCTAAAAAAGCAAAGACTATGTTCTTACCAATGTGTTATTGTCTTAAAATGCATAACCTATAAATAAATAACTCTTATTGGCTATATTTATATTAAAGCAATGTAATTCAAAAACAGTGTTTTTAATTAAAAAACTTTTTTCCTAACTCTAATTGAATTGATAAAAAACCAAGGCTATATCCGCAAATGAATATTATTTTAAAACAGTGTTTTAAAAACAACCTACCTCAACATTTTGTGTGTTTTCAAAATTATAACAATATATATTCTAATAAGACTTAGGCCACATTCACAGCATTTTAGTTTTTGTTATGGAAGAAAAATGATGCCTGTCCACACAAGTATTTTCAAACAGTCACTATATTCTAACAAAAGAAAGACTATAGTCACACCAAATGTAAAACTTTTTAAAGATTTGTTATTGCATCCACACAACTATGAATGTTAACGCAAACAGCCCCCTCTTTGTTTGAATGGAAAACAATGCTGTAGTATTAACATCCTGGTCATTTGAAATACATTTTAAAATATTTTTTATAAAACATAAATATTGGCGGAGATTGCTTTAAGGATGTTTTAAATTAAAAACAATTTAAAAAGAAAATGCATTGTTGTGGATGCAAAAAAAAATAGAAGCAAGAAGCATGTATGTCTATCTAAGGACATTGTTTTTAACAGTACTGTCCACAACACAACTCCAACAAAGACAAATGCTTAGAGGGTTATTGTCACTGGTATTTTTGTTCAACATATTTTATGCTCCAGTCACTTTGGTGTGGTAATACTAAATCCACAACACAGATGATAACACATTTCCTGAACATGCACACCCACTCTGACCACCCTTTCCCATTCATGCAATAAGAATCTGCCACCATAAAGATTAAGCTGATAACGCTACATATCCAGCAGAGGTCTGGCTTTAGGGCAACAAATGGGCTTTATTCAAGTTTAGACATTACTGCTAAGATAAAGAGCCACACAATAACAGAGACACAAAACAGACCTGTGCTATAACTGTTTAGAGAAGCGGCCAGGAGTGAGCTCACATGGAGCTCCTTTTATATAATCTAAACATCACTGTTGCCACTGGTGATGGCAAAACAGATAATGCCACAAATGATGTGTAGGAGAGAATTATTTCTAACCATGGCAACTTTAAGGGAGAGTAATCTACCCAGACATAAACTGCGCCTCCAAATTTCTAAGATGTAAAGCCTCTAGAGCACACACACATTATTTAAAGGTAGCTACATATAGGCATGTTTCCATTGGAGTGGTACAGTGGCACGCTTTAAGTTGCATTTTCATCATTAGAAACTAAGCTTATCTTGTTCTTGTGATAAAAAGTTATATTCCAAGAAGAAAAAATGACAAATGTTGTGCCGGAAGTTGGCGTCTTGTTTTATGAATTAGAAACATTGCACACATTCCCTACATTGAGTGAATCTCCAACACCCTTGCCACTGTGTGATTTATTGCAATCAAGGATTACTATATGTCACACTGTGCCACTTTAATGTGTCAAGACCCACTGTATGTGCATTACAAATGCTAAGTGTGTCATAAACTACAATTCAACGGTGGTCAACAACAGGCCTCAGCTTTAGTGGCGTTCATGGGTTTAGAAAACAGGAACGGAGTCTGTTGCAAAGAGAGCTTAAGCTAAGTGGTTAGCATTTTTTTTCGAGAATTGTCATCTTTGATACTGTCAAAATGTGCAACATATGACCACCTTCTAAATGCTATGACATGCGATTTTGCAAAGATTTCGCTGTGTGACAGGGCAGAGAATGTAGAAAAAGGATGTAGCTCGCTGAAGATTTCTTTTTGGAGTTTAGAAAACTGGGAAAATAAATTAGGGTTGCACAATATATATAAAGCACCATTTGTGTAAGAACTTCATCATTAATAGTAATCTTATGGTTTTCTACATAACAAACATTCACACTGTGCCAACATCATCAGAAATTTGAGTTTTCTTGAACTTTTACTATGACAAAAAGAAGAGAAAAAGAAATGGCCACATATTGTTATCACAATATCCAGCCTAGTTAAATCACATATTGCATGTTTTTCCAAGTTCTTGCAGCCTTTGAAAGACTTTTCTACTACTACTATAGCCTCACAGTCACTCCAGTTTTGTTTCACACTGATGAGCTGAGTTACACAATAACTTTGCTGGAATCCATCTAAGTGCCATGTTCCAAACTCAAATATTGCAACACAGCAGACACAATGAGTGCCTGGAACGCTTCTACAGAGCAATTACAAACCCCCAACGAGGTCAGAATACATCATTGCCAAATGTGTCAACACTGAGTGGCTTTGCGCACACCGCCAACGTCAGTCCAGAAGCACTGTTTGTACAAGAGGCCTTCAAACAAAACCAACACACAGAGAATGAAGGTACATATAATTATGGTGGTATTAGGAACATTTTGGCAAAAGGGACGTTTTTGCAAATGAACCTTTTCTGCTATTTTTAACACACATCAAAAACAGAAAAGTCCTAAAATATAACTGTACTTGACCATAATTTCTAGTTAGAAAAATAGTCAAAGCAGTATAATATTGCATAACCGTTGCAGCATTTGAATCTAGTGTCCATACTACTGTGACATTTAAGAAAGCTGAATAAATGCACGAGAATGCAGATGTTTAAAGATTAAATAAATAGTATACCACTTAACTCACTACAACGGTTCTTGCGTTAAACCACAAACCTCAATTGCAACACAACCATTCTTTCATGGTTTTTTTATCACCATCGAGCAAAAAAAGGATGTGTTTCCCATAAGAGAGGTGACGTAACACTTCCAATGCATGACTAGTCTGCTTACAGTAATAAGTGTAATAAGTCACATATTGTTACCTAACTGCTCTTTGTCACAGCTAGTTCTGGATTTTTGTTTTTGCCCTGCCAAAGGTTTTGTGTTATAGCCCCGAGCTGCTCCTACAACATTTATATTGTCAATTGTGCTAAAGAACTATCCAAATGACTTTTTAATTCAGATTATTAAGGCAGACTTGTTCAATACCTCATTTAACATTCTGAAGAGAGACAAAAATAAACTCCTATGCAGTTTCTCCACAGCCTCTTTTATCTCACTCACACTAGTCACAGCAAACAGTCAGCCTTGAACAGCTGCAGTCAGCAAGGCGTTTACTGCAGAGCGCTGACCCTGGGCTCTTGTCCAGTCCAAAGTCTGTTTCAGTTGCTCTGTGACAAGTGAAGTTTGCTTTGCTGTGTTTTACCAATAACATTTTAGGTCAAAAGAGAGCTCATTACCAACCAATCAACCAACAAAGGCATTGAAGTACAAAGCCTTCCCTGGTTATAATAATAATGGATTGGATTTATATAGTGCTTTTCAAGGCCCTCAAAGTGCTTAACAGAGTGCATTATTCATTCACTCCACAGTCACACACTGGAGGTGGAGATGAGGCAGACATTTTGCGCCTACAGACTCTCCAACCTCCAAACATTCTCACACATTCATTCACCAGAGCTGTGGCACTGGAGGCAAGGTGGGTTAAGTGTCTTGCCCAAGAACACAACGACAGTATGAACTATGGGGAGTGTGGGAATCGAACCACCAACCTTCCAGTTGAGGAACAACCGCTCTTTCACTGAGCCACTGCGTTATAGATCTTCCACTGTGTAGACAAGATGAAAAGTCTCATTTAATTTAACATGTACAAACCTATAAGTCATATCTTCATCACTTTACTTTGCTCACTAAAACTGCAGCTCATTTGTCATTGCAGTTTGTCAGGGGACTTTGATAATGTGACCTAACATGAACTACTTCAGCGCAGGTTAGCCATAGAGCAAAACTACCCTCAGGGCTTATGGAAAGGCATCAGGTTTTCAAGGTGAAGACTTTTCATCTCTTATTCCAGGAAACTTTTTCAATTCTGAGATCAACTGGTAAGAGAGCTGAGTGTATATCTCTAGAGGGAGGAGTTTCCCCTGAAATCAAACCTGATGGACCAGGCTGTTCTGGTCTCATCGTCGTTAGTTATGAAAGGACAGTGTAACTCCAGATGTGAGAGTCGTTAAAGGCTCAGGAGAGTCGATAGTGACACTGTTACATTCAGGTGTTGTTGTTGTTGTTCTAGAGTGAAACTGTTTTGATTGCCTTTTCTTCAAGATGACCTGGATGACTGAGAACCTTCACAGGGTTAGGATTACTAAATAATTTTAGGCTACTCTACCCACCTCTGCAATCACAAAGGGTAAACCTCACTAAGCCCCAATCCAGCTTCAGAGAACTATGCCCAGGGGATTTTAGCCCAATAGTAAAGTTTTCTCTGTATAACCTTTCTCTGATATAATTGCTTTTAAATGAACCCAGCACCTGCCTCTTATGAGGAACTCTACTTTTGTAAATCCTAAAACAGTCTCTGTCCTTCCTCACAGCTTGTTTTGCCCTGCGGGCTAACCGTATTATGAGTTCCACAGACCTACATCTGACTCGGTGTGGCTCTGACCCTAATCCCCGCCCCCCGAGGCCTGGCCCCTCCCCCTGCACGTCCTCTCCTGCGACGGGATTTGATGGCAGCTACAAAGGGGAGGGGGCAGCGCGCAGAGAGAAACAAAAAACGTGACTAGGCACCCAAAGCGTCCTGTTATGCAACAACTGACCTACTAACATACATTTGGCGAGTCGGTGAGCGGCGCAACGCGAGAGGGAGCGGGAGAGAGAAAGGAGGAAAGAGAGAAAGAGAGAGGGAGGGAACTGGAGCGGCTCCGTAACGTGACGTGAAGAGCGAGTTGAAAACAAGCACAACGCTCTGGATACTCATGCGTTGTACCTGCGCTATTAGGACACAGCTTTACAAAGTCACGTACGGCAGCAAACCGGACTGAGCGTAAACATTTTTCTGAAAGAACACTGCAGAGCAAGTCACCGGGAGTTTTAGAGCAGAAAAGGTGAGTTTGGGGTCTGTTTTATGGGGAGTTACTACAAGCTGCAGGCGGGCTTTCTGCGCGGCGGGGCTTGGCATTAGACCACTAAGTGTTTGTTTGGGGGTTTTCTCAATGTCAATGCAAGTCGCTCTGTCTTGTACCTTCATCAAAATGCAAAAAAGCATCACAAATATAGAAAATGGAGGTAAAATACGCATATGTGGGTTGGGTTTTAGGAGGGGGGCCAGTCGTAATGAAACAAGGTCAACGCTCTTTACAGTTTGTTATGGTGCTCTCTGGGACGCAGGTGTTAGATGTTCATTACATTATGATATGTTATGTATACTGCTTTCATAATGCGCGTGGCTGTCATTTGTTCAGCAATATGCATTAGGTAAGAGTGCCCTGTGATATTATTAGACCCACTTCTACTGATGGGGACTGAAGCACCCTACTATTTTTATTTTTTAAAATCTTTTTTCTTGTTTTAAATTATGGTTTCTTTCACTGTGTTTCTTTCTTTTTATTTATTTTATGATATCATTTCGGCTACTTTAGTAACGTTTTAATTGTTGTAGGCAAATATGATGTAATTGCAATGAGATCAAAGCTTAAGTTCAAAGTTATTTATTTGTTTTTATTTATTTAAACAACCTATTGAACTGGTCGGGTTCAAAGGTTTGTGTGTTTGTTTGTTTAGGCAGCTTTTTGTTGTTATTGCATTAAAATGTTTTTTTTTTTTCTTTTTAAAAGGTCAGGTTCAAAGACAGATTTATTTATGCTTTTTTTTAAGTTTATTTATATGTGTTCATTTGTTTGTTTATTTATTTTCCTGTTTGTTTGTTTGTTTTTTGAAGTAATCTTTGCGAAGAGGTCAAAATCCTAAAGTGTATGAGTTTCTCAGATTAGGCATGCTTCAAAAATTATTATTATAATTTATTTGTTTTGAGCCATTCCATTTTTTATCTAAATATTCTATTATTATTGTTATTCGCCAATTCTTAATATGTACCACCAGTGAGTGAGGGCGCTCAAGTAGGCGTACTCTTTTGGGTTAGTAGGCTAGTGGAAGCAGACAGCTGAAAAAATCCCATGCTGGCTCCGAGGACACACTTCTGCGCGTCACGTGTAGCAGCTCTTTGTAAAGGTTAACGCGGCTGTACTGTGCAGCCTCTCTCCGGAGTTAACCCTGTAGTGGCAGTCTGAGGAAACAACACGAGCCAGAGCACAGAGCAGAGGCATGCTACAGGCACTTATCACTCCTGGATACTATCTCCACGCTTAAATCAACATTTGGATAAGTGCTAGGAATAGACAAAGATGAAGGGTGGTGGAGTTTACGGGCTTTTGCAACAATGAGGTGAGGTTTTTGGTGCTCAGAACATCTGGATCAAATGTGGGTCAAGGGTGTACTTCAGGTTCCTTGTCTCCTGAAGTCAGGTTAGCCGGATTCATTTACATTTATCTATTTGTAAAGGGATGCAGAGTGGATTTAGTTACAGAATACAGTCTATTCTTGGCATTACTGAACCCAAGTTGGCTTTACGCAGTTGCCTTGGATGACTGAGGCTAGGATTAAATATTCATGAAGACGATTTGTCAGACAGTGCAACAAAGGAGGCATGCCGGGTAACATATCTCTCCCAATGTAGTGCCAGGCATAAGATAAGAAAATGTTTTTATTTGCTTTGGGGTCAACATTTAAAGTGGAATTTCAAACAATTGCAGCATGGCCTTAATTTGAACCTGGGCTAGTACAACTCCTGTGTGCTGCTGTAGCCTATAGCAGGGGACCACATGTGAGCAGGTGAACTGTTGCCATGTGACGGTCTAAGTGGAGCGATCACTAAAACATGTATCTGTTGCAGTCTTTTTGATTTGTATGCTGACTTAGAATGCATTTGAGATTGACTTAATTTAAAGTCCTCTCAAGCTAATCTTAGTTAAGGTGTCAGATTTCCTCTAAACCTAAAACTAAAGCTATTTGGACGCCTAGTCAAATCTAAAAATGACAAGTATTTTAATTGTGCTTTCCTTAGATTATCTAAATTAAAGTATTAAAATATCTGCACAACCTAATTGCTTATTTAGCACTAACAATTCAAGCTATTGTTTGCATTTGTCAATTCCTTAATCTAGCTTTCCCTCGAGCTAATTTTAATTAAAGTATTAAAGTATTAAATTAAGAGTATAACCAAAAATTTGCTTACCTAGCCATAGCAATTTCAAGCCTTTCTCTGTTTAAATGTTCATTATTGTTAAAATAGTTTTTTTTAACATACATTGCACAATAGCACCTATACTATGGAGTATATATTAACAATGTGGCACAAGTTGCATAAGGAATGAATTAAATAATTAAAATGGATAAAGAACGGAGCAGATTATGCAATAGACGGAAACCCATAGTCCGTGGCAATGCAGCGATGCTCCGTGCTGCGAAGAGGTCTCAACCAATTGGTTGGCGTACACACTGGGTCTCTATGCCAGCTATAAATGTAGGTCACATTAGTCCGGTGGGAGGGGGGTGAGGCGCACAGCCGCCCCTGTCTGCAAACGCAGAATAAAAAAACCCACCAAAATAAATCCTCACCCCACCATAACAAAGAAAGGAATGTAAAAAAAATACATTGAAAGGGATGCTGAAAATTAGGACTGTCTGTTATTGTGTTCATTCATTATTTACAACTGGTAGCTATTGGTAATAAAGGTAATTTGAAGGATGATGCACCAAGTGTATTTCAGGGCTTTCTGGCACATGTGCAGTGATAAAAGATGAGGCCCGTGCTTTGTTATTGTGCTGTGGTTTGGAGTCAGAAGAGGCAAATTATAGCATTTAGTAGGCCAAGGGAGCACATGTGACTGGTACAGCACATGGACTGAGTAACTGTGCTTTTTTTCCCTCTGTGAGAGAGCGTCGATATGGCCATGCCTTCTCCATGTAACAGGGATCAGACTGGACTCCACCTTATTGGTTTGTTGCCAAAGTTCCAGGTCCCCCTCAACACCACCTTCATTTTCCTGGAAAGATAAAAAAAAAAAATTCAGCTCCAGACCTGGAATTCATACAGACCCCACCCAAACTGCCGACCCCCCTAACCCTCCCTGCTTGCCTTATATGACATTCTTCCCAGAGGCTGGGGTAATGGGGGAAACAGTTTCATCATTCTTCTTTTCTCTGAAGTGGTGCCCCCTCTCCATTTTATTTGAGCCATGCTCCCATTTCCTGAAATGCTCTGCAGCCACACGTGTGTGGTTTGAACTCGGTCTGCTGTTTCCAAAGCTCATTGCCACATTTAGACTTGTGGTGTGGGGCATGTGGTTGTGTGAGTGAGTGCAACTTGGATTCTTTCACTATGCTATCATTCCACAAGTGCCACAGAAGCCTAGTGATGACACATGAAGAATATACAACAAATAGGAAGTTTTTATTAAATAGTAAATATTCTAGGTCAAGCAATGAAAATACATCCTTAGGAGAATATGTCCTGCAAACTATAAATCATATCTATATTTTTAGACAGCTATACTGCCTCCTAACATTCAGTGAAAATTAGATATTTGTTCTTTTCACTTTTTGGATGCAATGTTTCACTATAGCTGGGCGGCCATTGGCCTTGTACTTATGTGATGGTCTAATCATATAGACACCCTCACATGTAGTTGTCATTCATAGACATACAGGGAATGTGGGACTTTAGCTTTCTGTTCAGCTAAGTTGTAGTCTTTTTAGTAATAGTGATTTTAAGAAAATGTACTTTATTATATTTTTTGTGGAAGCTGGTCTCAGCCTCTTGGGAAGTAAAAATAAAGCTTGTGGAAGAGGAAAACTAAATGAGACAGAAGCTCAAGACTCTCCCTACTGGGATAAAGTGGTATAAGATGGCATTATTTCTCTGGATATATTGACCTCTTTGGCACAAAGACTTATTTCTGACCACCAACCTAGCCAACAAACTTACAGCTTTTTAATGATGTTTTAGAATATTTCAAAACATTTTAAAGTAAGACAAAGACTACATCCATTTTAAATTGGAGCCACCTTGTACATTGATTCATGCTCATTCACATGATTTAATCGGGCAACTGCGGAGTATGGCAGAGGGAGTGACAGAATCACAGATCGAGTGTGAGCCACCACTGTGAGTGTTCATTCATGCCATTTGCTGACTTCAACTGTAGAGAAGATGGAATTGAAACAGCTGATGTCAATCACTCTGCTTGTGTCCATGTCTAACCACCGCTTCAGAGGACAGGAGAAAACGTATGATACGATTGGCTGCCCCTTCTGTTTTCTGTGTGTTGCAATGAGTGACACATTCCTTCAACTGGAGACATACCAACATTGTCGCAAATGGTTGCCCCCTCCCCATCAATAATCGCATCACCCCCTCTTTTGTTTTCCTTTCATTTCTTTGTCTATGCTTCACTAGTCTCGCACTTACCTCCCCATCTATATTTAGGCATGCCTCACTTCTCTTTTTTTAGTCTCCCTCTTATCGTCCTTGGGTCTATTTTTCCGGTCTATACCGGTCTCTTCAACAGCTCTGACCTATATTCCAGCGGGCCGTACAGTAGAGGCAGTTAGCCTCGCATTTACTGTGTTCGGTCGGTCCACCATTTTTGGGTCAGTGTGACATAATGAGATGAAAAAAAAGTCTTTCCACACATTCTTTTTCTCTCGTGTCCAATAGCCACATGTGAGCCTCTCACATGGATTATGTTTGGCATTTGCCAGCCCAGCCATTGGAAACATCATGGCCAGATTAAAAGATTACAGTTTCAGACGGTAACTAATGTTAGTGCAGTTGAACTTGACCGGGCAGATGTTCAGCTGACTGTTAACTAACTATAAGCTAACTGTTAATATTATTCAACCTCTGATACTCTTTGTCATGCTACAAACCTCTCCAACCAACCTCGTGTTTTGCTCTACCTATGTTATTCCAACACGAGGTCCGTTCCCTTACTCTAGGGCCCTTAACCTATATTTTTTGATGCTACACCTTCCAGTTGCCCCAACACATTTTTTAACCCCCTGTTTCAGACTCTTTATCCTTGACCTGCACAAGCTGCTGCTGCCCTTGTCTGCCTTATCTGCTTACTCTGCATCATCGATTTGGCATTGACCTGTTTTGGCCAAGAATGCTGCCACATTTATCTAAGGATGAAGAGGTGAGGCGGCTGGGTTTAAGCAGCGGCTTGTCTGATGTGAACTTTTTTGAAAGTGCTTGAGGGAACCTAAATCTGACTACCCCGTGGCTCTGTCTGTTCCAAGTAGTCCTATCCAGTCCAATCTTTTTTTATTTGTGTACTCTTTCCTCATTGCATTAAAAGGCTGACCACTCTGGATTTTAATGGTTTGGTGGGGTGCATTAACACTGCTTGTCTTAAATGTCCTCAGTGTTACGACAATACATAAAACAACCTTTTTTAAAACCTAATGGACAACAAGATGAGGTAAAAGAGGATCATTCGCCTTGAATGAACTCTTTGCCCACATTATGTCACAACGTCTACATGCCAGGCCAAGGGTCAGGGGTCATAGGCAGCCGACAGAGCAGATCAATAGGAGGGCCAAAGGGTCAGACAGACGTCTACAGACCATTCATTGGTTGCTAAGGGTGGCACAATAAGTCAAAGCCAAAAATGCCCAAGCAGCAAAGAAAGACTCCAACTCTTGACTAATCACTATTCATATGATGAAGAAAACACCCTTTAAAGGCAAATTTGGAGCCTTGAATTAGTTAAATAATACAACAAGAATTAACATATTTTTTTCTGTTTCTGTTTCTGCAGTCTTTTATCTCGTCTACCGAAAGAGGGGAGAGAGGAGAGATAGACACGTGGAAAGAGAAAAAGTCCCAGCGAGACTGACATGCGGAGGTAGACGGCTGACCTAAATCCTGCTGTTTCCGACAAGATCTAGGACACTGCCAACCTAGCTCAGTGTGCTGTTCTGATGTTAAATCTTTGACAACCAACAGCAAACAAACAAGAGGAAGAAGTTTCTATGAAGTGTGATTTTTCAAGGCCTGATATTTTGAATAGTCCAGACACTGAACAAAAAGGTCTTTAAGTGAATAAATGAGGGTCGCTATTGCTCAACAGCAGCTGTTTTTGATCTTTTTGGCTAACTTGGACACTTAATTAGATATTTGCACTGCACCTGTTTCTCACAGACCCCCAGTCCAAATTGTTTCAGCAACATTCAAACTGGCTGTTAATCAGCAAGAATGGAAAGTCTAACTTCAGCTCTAAAGACATTAAACAAAGGCTCAGGGAATAACATCAACTGTCTGGAGACTTTCAACAGTTATGATGACTCTCTTTCCTCACTGCCTGGCTCTCGCTTAGGGCGACTTGTCAAACCCAAACCTAATGCCAGCTGCAGACGAAAGCGTGAGTTCATCTCTGATGAGAAGAAGGACGCCTCCTACTGGGAGAAGCGACGCAAGAACAACGAAGCAGCTAAGCGCTCCCGAGAGAAGCGGCGCCTCAATGACATGGTTCTGGAAAACCGTGTAATGGCACTGAATGATGAAAATGTTAGACTCAAGACAGAGCTGCTCCAGCTGAAGTTGCGCTTTGGCCTCATAAGCACTGCCTCCTACATCGAAAAGAGCCAGCAGATTGGAGGGAGTAACACCACAGCAAATGGGAATAGCTCTTCCGCCTCATCCTCATCATCTTCTACTCAGTACTACTCCAACGGTTATTCCAGCAGCTCTCAAGTCATGATCAACTCTGACTCCTCTGAAACAGAGCAGTCAGGTCACAATGAGAGCCACAGGCAGATGGTGAAATACTCGCCTCGTGGTTCTCTCTCAGACATGTCTGACGGCTCCTCCAGAGACAGTCCTGAGCCTATTTCCTTTGAGATCAAACAGGAGGGTGATCGGTTGGAGATGGACATCGCCAACGGCACCACCACTCAGATCATGTTTAACATTCACCGTGGTTTGTCCTCAGTGCCCACCCACCACCAAATCCAGCAGCACTCTCAAGAACTGGAGACTGCTTATCAAGGCCAACAGCAGCATCACTTTTCTCCGCAACCACCAACCCACCAGGAACCCATCTCTCCAGTCAGCACTGTCAGCCAGCCAGCCCCTACCCCTCATGCTGCCCAGCGCAGTGTCATTCTGTATGGCTCCAGCGGTAGCTCATATGCTGTGGACACCATGGCTCGGGCCCAGGAAGTCGATCTGCAGACAATCCTGAAACAGAGCAGTAATCACAGCCAGCCAGAAGCAAACCATCAACTTCCAAATAACACTGAGAGCGCCAGAGAACAAGATACATTGGCTCAAGTGACACAACAGTTGGAGAGGAAGACTCTAGACTCTCCTTCATACGAGCTCTCTGACTGCCATAATGAGTCTGGGGATGGACAGGTGTACAGAGTTTGTCAACTTCCCCTGAAGAGCCGGCAGCCAGACCATCAGGAAAGTGATTTTACCACCGAGCTCCTGGAAACCCAGGGGGACAGCCGTTCCCACCTGTACCGCCAACTACAGCAGTCTCACCATTCATACATTAGTGCCCAGGGAGAGGATGAGCCTCCTGAGCTGACGTATGAGGGCAGCCCTGGGAATGAAGCCTATTACCCAAGGCAGCCAAGTTCCTCCAACAATGACACATCCTCCAGCGAAGGAGACCCACGCACCTCTGACAAAGAAGTGTCCACTGACGACGAGTCCCCCATGTCATCTTGCGCTGATCAACATGTTTCCAATTATCACCAGCCCGCCTCACCTTTTCCCTTGCAAGGTTGCTCTCAGGCACAGACCCGGGACCCCCAGGGTGAGGTAAAGGGCACAGCATTGCCCCACAAACTCAGACTAAAACATCGCGCCATGAGTACAGGAAGCAGTAGCAGCTCTGGCCAAGAATCACCAACAAGTCCCCCTTCTGCCACACCCCCTCCCCTTCCCCAGCATCCTTATTTATCCCTTACACCACAGCTGAACATTAAGCCAGACAGCCAAGGCCAGGTTTGTAGCCTTGGGGGCTTTGACGGAACCAGGAAGGAGAACGGGAAAAAGGAAGCAGTTGGACGCCGGAACAAGAGGCGAGATTAAATGACAAGCACTTGGACCTTGGGAGTATTTTATATGCTCCAGAAAACCCTTTGCCATCATGCCTTTTTCCTATAATCAAATACCCTTCTTAGCCACTGGGACAGAAAGCTGGGAAGGTTTTAAACTTGCCCTTAATGTCACCAAAAAGGCTGGACTACTTGTAGGGTTGTATATATTTGTATATATTGTACAGATCTGTCTTTTTTCATCAGCCCCATTTTTACAAAAGCACTTTTGTTTGTGATGAGAGGAGGAATGGAACTGCCTTTGTCTATTCATCATCCAGCATTATATTAAACCAGTCAAAACATACTTTTGATCACTTGAATGTAGAATTAAACCAGCTTTGAGCTTTATCATTGCTACAAATTTGAAACATATCTTACAGTAGACAGACATACACTTGTATGACTCTCTGCCTTAATAAGAATCAGATGCAAAGTTACACTGGGGACATTCCTATGACCAAAGAAACACTGACATCATCCACACTACACCAGTTCCATACCTCTTCCCAGACGCTACCTCTACCGGCCCATACTCTCATTATGTCATAAAAAGATTACCATCATCTTTATTTTTTAAGCACTTGGTTTTCTATTTTACTGAAATGTATCAATATATGTATCTACTATAAATATATATTTTACAAGTAAATTTGAATACAAATTCAACAAAACTACAAGTCTGTATTGGTAACAAGATTTTGAAAGTGACCATCCAATTATGGATCCCAATTACTGTACAGCCACACTGTCTACTGTTGGACACATTTAAAAATGCCTCTCTATGATTGTTAAGCTTTAGCATTAATCATTTGTTAATGCCATGTTTACACAGAAGTGGCCATCCATTTTGGACAGGCAGCAGCACTGAATGGAGAACATGTTGTTTCTTGAGGCAAGGGCCTCATTTAAATGTTTGGATTTTCTTAACCAGCCTTTAACTATTGGTGGAAAACACCAGCTGCAGGCTATAAGCCTTTACCTTATTTGAGCTTTATCAACAGAATCTTCTTGTTGTTACCATTCATTAGCCCATTGTATTTATTTCCCTTCTCCACTTGCCCGTCACTGTAGAAAAGCCCACAGGGACATAGACCAGAATGTGTACAGACTTTTGAGAGGAGTTTGGAAAAGAAAAGAGTCACACTTTGAAACATACTACACTGCAAACTAAAGAGGTCTGAACCAGAGTTGATGTACAGTTCTGATGTGTAAACTATATGTAGACTATTTATGGCTCACAAGAAGTCAAGGGTTCATCTCCTGAGTTCAAACGGGTTGATGATTTGGTAACTTGAAATTACCTTAAGTCTATGGCTATTCTCACAAGTCTGCCTGAATCCCCATACTGACACGTACTAAAACATGAATCAATGAAAAGAGTCACTGCTAACATTTCCAACAGACAATCTGAGTATTAAAGATTAAAAAAGGGATTGGATACAATCCCATGTACCTGCACTGGATCCTAGTTTGAAAGTCTATGTACCATGTTTGGCTTTTGGCACTTGTGTATAAATGTAAAGACTCTTCCCTCGAGCAACACTGTAATGTTTTTTCCATTGGTTTTATATCTTCTTTTTGAAGTGTTGTTCAGTTTTCCTCTCTTCTGTGTCTTTTCTCCTATCGACTGTGCTGACACGTATTTGCCTCATCCCCTCCCCCTTTTTCCAGTGTGTATTAATAATCAGTAATGTTTGTGGTTTTGCTGATGGTTTTATGAAACCATCAAGCAGAGTTTAAAACAGGCATAGTGGTGTTTAGCGATGGTGGTGGTGGTCTGGTGGATCATTGCCATCGCTTACTTTTTTTGACATGTATGTAAACTCTAATGTTCATTGTTGAAGGTGGGAGCATTTCAAGATTGAAAATGAAATAAAAAGAATGTTAAACATATCATGATATAAGAGCTTTCTCTCCCTCCTTTCTTTCTTCAATATTTGGTTCCACACTTTAAAACCTTGCACTATATATATATATATATATATATATATATATATATATATATATATATATATATATATATATATATATATATATACATATACATATACATATACATATACATATACATATAGCACTTCAAGGCTGCGGTCATAGATCATAGACTGTTAAGTGGACCAATAGACTATCATATCACCCATTCAACTTAGCACTAGGCCTGTGAAGCCATGAAGTTTATGGAGCCAGTAGTTATTGCTATATTTGAAATAGAAAGACAGAAAAGGCATTGCCTTTTTTAAAAGACAAGAGGGCATTAACCACCAAAAATGTGGAATTCTGCATAATCAAGGTGATTTTGGCAAATACCAACACACTAACATTTTACTGTAAGTATGCTAGTCAGAAAGTGGGTAGAGAACATTAGCGAGGGACTTGGTATTTAGCTGCTTTATTTAAACCAGCTTTTAGTGTATACAAGGTAACATGCTATAATATAACATATAGAACACCACACAGAAACTCCAAAATTACACACTGATGAGGTTTTGGTCCTGTGTTCCTCATCAAAGACTGTTAAACTGCCAGTTAAGATTATCAAATGCATTGTTAAATTCGCAAAAATGTAAGATTTAAGTGCACATCAGTCAGGCCAAGACTAAATAATAGTCATAGTAAAGTTTAAATGTGTTACTGTTAATATTACTCAGTATTATCTCAATTAAAGTCTAACTAAACAGAAAGCATCAGACAACTGACTGGGTCTCCCAACCTACAGGTCCTACAGTTTTATAACCATAATGGATAGACTTCCAGAAAATGAAAAGTGTGTTTAAATAAAAACAACACTAAAATACTTATTTTATTATTTTGTGATACATTTTGAGGAGAGTCAGTGGGAGCCAGGTTTTTTGTAACCAATTTCAATTTTCCTCAGGCAGATAAATGTACATATCATATAATTTATAAAAATAAACCCTTCAAAAGAAAGGTCCCAGATGTAAAAAAACAAAAAAACAAAAACTGGACCATTCTTTGTATTATTCAATTTCTATTAATTAAGTGTTATTTTATTACATTTTCTACAGCACTGAAATTCTAAATACTCCATTAATTTGTTCATTGGGACATTTTAAAGAATGGAATTTATGGGGAGGCCATTAAGAGCTTCAAAACCAAACTTTAAACGTTTAAAATTAATTCTAAAATGGACTGGAAGGGAACAAAGGACAGGAGTGATGTGCTCTCTTCTCTTAGTGCAAGTTAAAAAACGAGCAGCTGCATTTTGCACGAGTTGAAGGTAGTTAAGAGAAGACTGGGGGGCACTGCAGAGCAGAGTAATCCAGTCTCAAACTAATCAGAGCCTCGATAGCTTTCTCAAGGTCATGATGGTTAAAAAAAGACTTGACTTGGCCATTTTAACCAATATCCTCAAACAAAATATGAAAGGGACTACAGACTTGATCGTTTTGAGCAGCTGTAGTTATTGTTTTTGCTATTTTTAGCACTGATTATCTAGAAATCAAAAGAACCATTTAACGTTTAACAGTCTCATGTTCTGATAAATCCATGTTCCTTTTGTCCTTTTCCCTGTTTGTCTTTCCTGGAGTGCTTCACATCCATTCAGCCCGTGTGTAACAGAATGTGACACACCCTGTTTTCACTGCACACAGATACCCTTGTTTAGCGTTGTCACCGTTCCCCATGGGCAACTCTTTTTTGGCTTTGGAAGATAATGTGCAATAAGAGGAGCTCTACAGTGACACACTGACACACTTTGCTCTGTGGGCCCTCAGTTTCCCTGGCAGGCCTGTCTGATGTAACTCTGCCCTACTTCCACTAATAGCTGTATGATTTATACATGGAAATACCATCAAGCCACATCCAACTATTACATTATAGTCTCGGCATGAATGAACTTTTGACATATGCACCACTTGACCTCTAAATGCAGAACGACTACGACATCGACGTTGATCTACTTCGACATGTTCGATGGTAGAATGGTCTTTCAGTAGCCTATATTTCAATAAGGAAGAGTGACATGTTACATAGAAGGGGGATAAAGTCTTGTCACAAATATATCACCAACACTTTGGGACTATTTTAGCCCTCATAAAATAATATTCTGGACGCTGCATCAAATGAGTTATAGGAAAGTTGCTTTGACAGGCTCTAGTTACCCGCAACCCCCTCACAGGAATAAGCAGAAGAAAATTAATAAATAAAAGTGTGTAAAAATAGCCCAACAACAAGTTAGAGTTCAGGCTGTGTACCAGATTCCTTTTTTTTTTCTTTCAATCAATCTGCAAACTATAGCTTTGCGACATGCACTTGTTTTAGCCACCTACCTTTTTACATCTTACATCCTTCAATATTTTGCATCAATCAGTTGATTCCGCTATACGACATGCTCCAAACAGTAAATACCTTTCTTATAAGCAAAAGAAACATGTTTTTATTGAGTATAAGTGAGTTCCCTGTGTTGGCCCGGCCCTCCACAAGAGTTCCATGTTCTAATGTGGCCCTTGGGGAAAAATAATTGCCCACCCCTGTTTTACATTTTTCTTTATCTTGTCTCTTGATGCCATATACCTTTTATCTCTATGCCATGGCCAGGTCATTATTGTAAATGAGAATTTATTCTCAATTGGCTTCTGATTAAATAAAGGTCAAATAGAATTAACAATGATAAACATTAAAATAAATAAATGAATATACATCCATCCATCCATCTTCTACCGCTTATCTGGGGCCGGGTCGTGGGGGCAGCAGTCTAAGCAGAGACGCCCAGACTTCCCGCACCTCAGACACTTCCTCCAGCTCTTCCGAGGGGATACCGAGGCGTTCCCAGGCCAGCCGAGAGTCATAGTCCCTCCAGCGTGTCCTAGGTCTTCCCCGGGGTCTCCTCCCGGTGGGACATGCCCGAAACACCTCCCTAGTGAGGCGTCCAGGAGGCATCCGAAACAGATGCCCGAGCCACCTCAGCTGGCTCCTCTCGATGTGGAGGAGCAGCAGCTCTACTTTGAGCTCCTCCCGAGTGACCGAGCTCCTCACCCTATTTCTAAGGGAGCGCCCCGCCACCCTGTGGAGAAAGCTCATTTCGGCCGCTTGTATCCGGGATCTTGTTCTTTCGGTCATGACCCAAAGCTCATGACCATAGGTGAGAGTAGGAACGTAGATTGAGCGGTAAATCGAGAGCTTTGCCTTACAGCTCAGCTCCTTCTTTACCATGACAGACCGGTACATCGACCGCATCACTGCAGAAGCTGCACTGATCATTCTGTCAATCTCACGTTCCATCCTTCCCTCACTCGTGAACAAGACCCCAAGATACTTCCACTTGAGGCAGGATCTCTCCACCAACCTGAAGGGGACAAGCCACCCTTTTTCGGGTGATGAAAAATAAATCTAAATCTAAATAAATAGTAAAATAAGACCGCAAATGATCTTAGCCATATCACCCTGCCCTACCCTCAGACTTATCAAGCACCAGACACATGTTTATCAAAAGAGTTGAGACTGATGACCTCATAAACTTACAGTACCTGTACAGATTATTTTCAGTAGTACACATATGTACACAAATGTGTTATTTACCAGCCAACATGCCGGGTTCTGTGACGTAAGCTTTTGTAAAACCTTATTTACAAAAACTGGCTTCAAATAGCATGACCAAAATATGTCCTTCAAAATGTTCTCTTACAGTTACAGATGTGCAATGCAAAAAATATGCACAAGGTCTTAGTTTCTGTCTGGTAATTTCTATATTAAAATCAATTGCTCTTCTACCTTACTCTCCTGGGAGACAAGGTGACATTGCTACAGCAACAAGCGTGCATTCTGCTGCATCCTCTGTTTTTCCTGATCCCAAACACCGCAGCATGCATAAACAGGTCAGCGGGAAAGTAGGTCAGTGTGTGCGCAGGCAAAAGACAGGAGTAGCACTTTAAAAGAAAGAAAGGGAGAAAGAGGGAGGGAACGTGCTGACGGATGGATCGATGAAGCACCATCCATGTCATTCACTGTTTGTTTGTGGAAGCGTGATGCTAAAGGCTAACAGAGCAGAAACTGGGCTCTGCTGTAACCTGGACCCATAGGCTGAAGGGTGGGGTGAAAATGAAAAGAGTGGGACCCTTCGGACGGTTTTGAAAGTGCAAAAATGTTCAAACAGTAATGTGGCTAGTTCCAGAAAGACAGAAAGGCAGGACATTGATAAACAGGAACAGTATCACTGCGCAGGGTACTTTGTCTGTTTATACAAAACCATTAGCCATGCGCTCCATAGTCTGTTTAATCTTACTTTCTGTAGCATTTACTTTTATATAAACAAACATTGAACCAAAAGCTTGACTGTTTATGGCCCATTGTTACGCTGATACAAATGTGGTTAATTTTGAAAATCAAAGGTATAAAAAGCAGATGCAAAGCTTATGTAGTTGAAGAACTTTAAAAAAGTGGACATTTGGACAATTTAAAAGACGGTCTTAGGTTTACAGTTTCCCCAATGCGGGATCAATAAATTCAATCTTATCTTAAATTACATGTGCTTGAGTAGTAGCCAACAGGAAGTAAAAACATGGAGAGAAAATACAATAGACGCGAGTCTCATTCAAGCACAGTTATACTGTATATATACATACTGTTAGATTTCTGTGTCAAAGTCTACTTTCATAATTTACTTTTAGGTTATTTAACAATTTTTCTGAAATATCAGGAAAACTGCATACCTTCTATTTAAGGTATCTAATACAGTTAGCAATCCAACACTATGGCAACAGTTAGCGTGCAAAAAAAAAAAAAAAAAAACTGCATTCTTTCAGACTATATTTTAAATATGGTCCAAACATCTCATTGGATGAAAATAACTGGCATTTGTAAATAACTAGGTCATCACTCCTTAAACATGACTCCCTGTGATCATTTAAAAGAGTGCCATTTAAAATGCTATGCTACCTATTGATAATGATACTTGAACTCCTTTGTCACTTGTCTAACAACGTACAAATAATCGAAAGGGTAAATAGTGCTGTTACAGGGAGTGTCCTGGCCCTGGTTCAGCTTTGAGCCCGCTGCAGCTCCCCTCACCCCTCCCTCCTGGTTCGTCCTTTAGCACTTTCATCAGTCTCTGTGTGTTATGCACACTCCGTGCGCACACACAACCTTGTTGACCTGACCTGAGCCTGCAACTGTATTTGCAGTTTAGACGTTAAGTATGTAAATGTAGAGGCCAGCATTACGTATTAAACAGGCTTTGCTTTTCAAGCAAATGGAAAGGTGCTTATAACACAGATATTGAAAGCTATAACTATTGAATCAAGAAGTCTATAAGAATAATGGACCAATAGACTGTGGCATCACACATGAACTTATATTTGGCCTAAAAAGGGGCTCCAGTTTATGAAACCATAAGTAGTTACATGTCTGTGGAGGTTCTCTGTCATCCAGGTCATCTTGAAGAAAAGGTTAACACAATGTTTTCAAAGTGAAATGTAGTTACCATATTTGGAAAAAGGTTGAGAGTTCAGCAAGTGCAAAGCAGAACGGTAACAAAGTTTTCATCAGCTACAGCCTACATAGCTAGTAATACAGTGTATTACAAGAGAATTCCACACACTGTAGAGGGTCTGGCTCAAATCATAACTTGTGTTAGCTACACCCTATGTAGTTGATAATATGTAGCTAACTATGAAGTTATTTGAAAGCTACAGGTAGTACAACAGAAAGTCCTCACATTGAAAAGGGTCTGCCTCCGGAAAGGGCCCTGACCACAGTCACAGTAGAGTAGTTTGTTTTTGTAGACATTTAGACATTTTTGTCTAACAAGAGGGTTCTTGAAAATGAAAAGTTGTTCTGTTGAGTCGGCCTTTCCACAGATTTGCTCAGCAAAAAATTGGCAGTAGTTTTGTGGATGTATTTATAAGACATGAGTTTCTGGAGTATTAAAACACATGTGTTCCATTGTTGTGCAGATCAAACCAGTCATCATTTTGACTTTCACATGGCACTGGGACAGGTGGTGCTTCAGAAAAGAATTGTTGTTCTCATGTAACAAAAAAACGACCCAACAGAGAAACCTTCGGAATGGTTTACAAGCTCCGGGTAAACAGCAGGAGATATTCTTCCGATACCAAACATAAAATAAAACAGAGCAAAATGCAAATACAGCAATTTACCTGCTGCTGACAGACACAAGGCAGACAGTCCAATAACAACTGACGAGAAGACACTTATGTCACCAGCTAACGTCATGGTCAAATGTTTATTCTGGGCGCTTGTACGCTGGGACAAGGACAGTTGTGTGATTAAATGGCCTAATGAAGCCAGAACCATTCACTGAATGATGCTAGAGGCCTCTAACAGAATGCCTGGCAAAACAACACAAACTACAGCCTGTGGCACTTGTACTAAACTTTTTCTTCCTGTTGTGCCAAAGTAAAGCCACTAATGTAGTTAAGGGAAAAAAAATATATAAAAACTGTGCAGAGCTTGCCACCTCACTGCAGCCACGCCCAGGAGCCCTTCTGACAGTGGGCTAACTCACTGGTGATTCAGAGCTGGGGGACATAAATACAACAAATTCTGTTTCTGTCACACCTCACAGCCCCACCCAACAATAGACTACACTCATTCTGCACGTCTACATGCTCAGTTAATTTGAGTGAAGATAAACCAGATCATTAAATTGGACTATACACCTTGCTCCAGTTTAAAGCAACAGTAGTACTTTATGTCCTATTCTGGCACGAAACCTTTCTGGTTTAACTACTACATAAATACCAGCAGATACTGTACATGAAGGAATAGTCTGACTTCCTGCTGCATTATCTAGGTGTGTTAGATCAAGATTTACAAATAAAAAAAAAATTAAAAAATTCTATATGCTTTATTGATTTGCTATATTATGTTGTTATGTTGAATGTATGCTGTGCTATGTATTTGATGTTATAATATTTAATGCAGTGTTATGCTAGTTATACGGTGCCATGTTATGCTGTAGGGGGGGCACATGTACTCTGTCTTCCTCCCACCGTTCAAAGACATGCATGTGTAGGTCACTTAGTGAATTACCCGTAAAGATGTTATACTATTTTCGACTATGGGCTGATATGCTCTATTATAATAATAATAATAATGGATTGGATTTATATAGTGCTTTTCAAGACTCTCAAAGCGCTTTACAGAGTCCATTATTCATTCACTCCACAGTCACACACTGATGGTGGAGATGTGCCAGCCATTTTGCGCCTACGGACTCTCCAACCTCCAAACATTCTCACACATTCATTCACCAGAGCTGTGGCACTGGAGGCAAGGTGGGTTAAGTGTCTTGCCCAAGAACACAACGACAGTATGAACTATGGGGAGAGCGGGAATGGAACCACCAACCTTCCGGTTAAGGGACAACCGCTCCACCATTGAGCCACTGCGCCGTTGTGTTATGCCGTTATGTGATATTTGTTTTACTATGTTATAGTGCTGTGCTATTTCATGTTGTGTTATTCAACTCTAAATGCAATGTTATTTTATGTTTTGGTAATAAAATATTGTGTTGTTCCAGTCTATGTTTTGTGATGTTGTTTTGCTATGCTATATAGTATTATGTTGTTATTTGTCATGTTATGTTATACACTGTTATGGTATGTTATATAACAATTTTGTTACACATTGTTATGTTCTAATAAGTTATGCAATGTTATTTATGCTTTGTAATGCTTTTCAATGTTATGTTATACTATGCTATTTTATACAATGCAAGATATGCTGTTTTATGTTATGCTTTGTTGTTTTGCTATGCTATATTTGTTATGCCATATTGACATTATGTTGTGCTGAGGTTTGTTATGTTATGCTACAGTGTGTTATACAATGTTACGTTACAAAATGTTGTGCAATATTATTTTATTCTTTGTGATGTTATACTTTGCTACATTACATTATGTTATACTTTGCTTTGCTATGTGATATACTGTGTTTTGCTGAGTAGTTTTGTTATGGTATATTTTGTTATGCTACTTTATGTTATGTTACTACTACCATGTTTCTTTACCAAGTTATGCTATGCTTTGCAATGCTATGTTATGCAATAATTTAATATCTAATGTTGAAATATGCTTTGTCATGCAATGCAATGTTATACTATCTATTATTATGCTATGCTATGTTCAGCTGTTTTATGTTATGCTTTGTTGTTTTGCCATGCTATATTGTGATGTTGCACTGTGCAACTGTTTGCTATGTGCTATGTCACACTTTGCATAATGCAATATTATTCAATGCTTTGTGATGCTATCTGGTTATGTTGTGCAATGCTGAGCGGTTTTTTACTATGCTTTGATAAACTACATGGTGTTATGCAATCTTGTTATTACATTAAGCTATATTGTGCTTCCCAACGGTACAACTATACTGCCTATAACTATACTTCAGTGGCCTTATATTGAGAAATATGAAGGTTTCCAAGTGACTGTAAACTAAAAATGCCTATTCTAGCTCCTTTAGATCTCAACAAAACACATTAATCGTAAAACATCTGCTGTGGAACGTTTTGTCTTTGTTGTTTTTTTAAAAGACCCTGTTTGACTCAAGCTCCAGGTAACGCTGCATTCACACAGCACTTACCAGAGGCATCCGTGTTAGGTCAGAATGCCCCGGTGGAGTGCATTACACAATAGCAGGTAACTGGCTGGTGGTAGTTGAGTAACATATGAGGGCCTGTGTTTCCAGAGGACTGGGCTGGTGGAGTGTGAAATGTTTGTTTTGCGTCAGGAGGGGGGAAGTGGGTCGGGTCTAGGGGCCCAGGGTATGTCTGTGTGTGCATTGGGGGAACGTGTGTGGTGCATGTGAGCGAAGGGAGGGGTTGCACTCACTGCAAATTAGCCTCATTTGCCTCAGCTCTGTTTTTGTTTTCAGTTTCCCATCCATGGAAATTAGGTCAGCAGTCACATGTGACGGGCGGCAGTTAGGAGGAAGGCAGACATTCCTGACCTTTTACAGCTACAGAATATAAACTAAAGAAACATCAAAGCCAGCTGCTAGCCAACATCATTTATAAAACCAAACCTTATGGCCAAGCAAAAAAATGTATTTTTACTGGCAGCGTTGAAGTGGAGTGGCAGTTGGCCAGCTCGTAATGCTAACTGTTTACTTTGGAAGGGCTCTGTGACCTTGTGTAAAGTCACAGGTGCAGGTCCAGCTGCCGATTGCAGAGTTTAGAGGAAGTGGGAGGGGAGCAAACAAAAGAACAAAAGCAAAGCTGTGTAATACTATATCCTGTTCATTCAGGAAGAAATATTCTATTGATCAGCTTCAATGACCTATTTAAGTTAATGTGGCTTCAACATCCGGCAATGAACGTATTTTTACAATTGATAACTGACTGCAATAAAAAGTCAAATAAAAATGAGAATATAACTGAAAAAAATTGTTGAGTTATTATGTCATTATTTATAGGGCTGCCCTTTGTCACCGGTCCTGTTCATTATCTTTATGGACAGGATTTCTAGGCACAGCCAGGGGCCAGAGGGAATCTGGTTTGAGGACCACAGGATCTCGTCTTTGCTTTTTGCAGATGATGTTATCCTGTTGGCTTCATCAAGCCAGGACCTTCAGTGTGCACTGGGACGGTTTGCACCTCCAAGTCTGAGATCATGGTTCTCAGTCGGAAAAGGGTGACTTGTCCCCTTCAGGTTGGTGGAGAGCTTCTGCCTCAAGTGGAGGAGTTCAAGTATCTTGGGGTACCTCGGTGTCCCCCCGGAGGAGCTGGAGGAAGTGTCTGGGGAGAGGGAAAGTCTGGGCGTCTCTTCTTAGACTGCTGCCCCTGCGACCCGGCCCGGATAAGCGGTAGAAGATGGATGGATGGATGGACCATAGGAGTAAATATTTTGAACCTCATTTTCTATATTTCTATATGTCATGTGAAAACAATGTAACTCTGATGGTTTATAATTGATGGGACCTGTTTAAAATAACAAGTAGCTCATAGTAAGAAATGACACAGACTAACTTAGTCAGATGATTATCCCAGCGGTTATGGGAGCAAGGCGTGGAACAATCACAATTAAAGTCCTTGTTTATAGTCTTGTCTATAGGCATGTTTTGTGTAAACTTGTAGCTTATGAAGAACCATAAATAGATAGTCGGCCTTTTGTGAGTTTGTGGACCCCAGAGTTAAATCTAGGTCACCCAAAATACACCTTCAGTTACTAAATCGAAACCAAAAATTTAACATCAAACAAAGCACCTAGACAACAATTTAAAGACTTGTAGGAATTCTTGAAATCCGAATGTGATTTCCTTAAAGGTGTGTGTCATGCACTCCCCCTTCTCTCTATGAATTACACTTCTGAGGAAATCTTTTGAGGCTTCCAGGAATCCGGACTAAATCCAGCAGCCGGAGGGGTCAAAAACCCAGCCCACCAAACCAAATCACGTGGCTCAGCTGACATTGATTTGAAGCCCCAACTGCTGACTTCAGGAATGTCACGTCACTCCTCACTGGAGGGGTTCCTGTTATCTGGGTTATTACATGTAAAATGAACAGATTATAGGGAAGAAAAACAATTGACTTTCTTGGATTTTTTTACTTGTTTGTGCCAGAGTTTTACATGATTTTTAAAGAAGATTTTGGAAGTTGAACATGCTAGGGTTCCATAAGTTTTTACTTTTCAAATATGGAATTGCCCAAATTTGAAAATTTCCAAGTTATGGCCAAGGAAAATGTGCAATAATTAAAAGAAAAAGGGTTCAAAGTAAACACTTAATTTTTTATTTATTTTTTTTAAAGCAGCCAACATTTTGTGCTTCCTTTTTTAAAATCTCTTGTTCTCAGAAACCACTGAAGATAATTGGCCAAATATATTTGTGCTAATCAACTGAGTTATAATGGCATTAAGTGTGACAATACACTTTTTCACGTATGACACAAATCCAAAATAAGCAAGTACGAATGGCTCTTGTAACAACAATTCTAGGGATAGATCAGAAGCTGGTTTCAGCTTCTGTAATTGAGATTAAGAATAAATTATTTTAAAAAATCTAAAATATTGAAATTATTTTGAGTGTCAAGTCCAAACATGTCAAACTATAAAATGTGTACATGCCAACATTTTAAGAAACTCAAAAGCTGAGAAAGTCCAAATTTTTGGTAACATATTCTCCATAACTACTGTAAATTATTAAAGTGAAAACTTTGGTTTAATACGTCATTGTTTTGTAAGACATAAGTCCTGATTTAGTGACGTAACCAAGCCCATATTTTGAAGAAACGTGTCTCTTTTTTATAACAGTGGCGTAAACAAGTGTTTAAAGAAGCAGACATCAACGGTGGGTAACTCTCCAACGGAAATATGAGCAGAGGCAGTGGGGCCCCCAGCAGCAGCTGACTGTGGGGGTGTGCTGTTCACGGTTCACTGTGTCACATACTGGGGAAGTCTCACCCACTCAGACCTGGCACTAGACTCTGATGAGCTGGGCAACTGATTCAAATAACAGCTCAGTGAAATCATCTGCAGCTCTGGGACGAGAGCATCTGAGTCAGGATGGGAGATGTGATTCACATTATCTATTACAAAATAATCATGTAATATTATGTTTCCATGTGTAAAAAGCTTATACTGTAATGTGTCAAGTCTTTAGAAGAGGTTTACATGAAAATCTAAAATGTTGTATTTTTGTATGGCCATGGTCAATGTCTAACATGATACTTCAGTTTATGTCCATCATATTTGAGACATTAAGTAAGCTATAGATAAAAAAACATATACATAGTTGTTTAGTTTAACTTAGATGGGTATAAAATGGGGTGAAGGGGGAAGTCATAACCATATTCTGAAAAAGCTATGTATGTATCACATACATAGCTTCTCTACTTTCAGCGAGAGATATTTTAGATAACAAACTTCAAAGAGTGGTTCTAAAACTGAGGAGGTGCAGCTGTGAATATACATTGTTCACTGCACATATTGTTTTGTCTATAGTACAAACTTTCAACTATGGGCAAAAGAAATGTGTTATAAATAATTGCCCACCACAGTGTAGTTGCGTGTTATTACAATTTCTTACACAATGTGTTACATTGTACTTAATGAGGTAGATACAATGTATCAAGTATAGTGTAAACTAAAGTGTTACCCAATTTGACATGACTTGCAACACAAGTCATCATTGTGAGAAACAAAGTTAACATTGTCAGTTCTTCTAGTTAAGGAGGCTTTATTAATAGCTTATTCACAAAACTGTGTTCGGTTACAAGTACATTTAATGACATACATCTTTTGCGTCATAATGCATTTTGGCGTAACAGATACTTCCCCCAGACAAAGGCTCCAACAGACCTAGTTTCTCATCCAGTTCTAACCAGTTTGTTGCACAAAGGTGAACGACAGGCCTCAGGTGAGTGAGACTTGAGCAGACATTCCACAGAGTCTCAGTGTGGAAGATTATTTCAGGGATTAGATGTCTGAAAAACACACAACCATTTTTTTTCAGCAGGGTCACTGGTCCGAGCCAGAGTGGACAAAGTCTGTAATGGGAAACTCAAGCCAAGACTTTCTTCACAAAAACCCACATGTTCCCTTTTGTGTTTACAATAGCATCGGAAAATGTTTAGACAACTTAAGCATTGAAAGATGGACTCAGATAAGGAACTATTCTGTGGTTGTTAGTTCTATGTTGGCTATGAATACGCTTAGGTCAAAGGGTAATAATATCCAAGAAGATCTGTTAAAAGCACAAATGTTGCCATTTGCATTGTACCAGAGTTAGCCTTAGGCTAATTTACATCTACAGTCCCCCTACATAGTATACAATGGTAAACCAAAGTAAGTGTAAAGTGCATCAGTTAAGAGACATATTGCACATAAAGCACTGGTCATGAGTTCTTGATTATTTGGCTCTTGTTTGGGCAAGAGTCCTTGATTTTAGTGACCTTTAGTGCCAGCCAGAGTGTAACAGGTTGTTAACCCTCTCCAGTTGTATCTCAATTGATGGACACTGGGAGGTTGTCTGCACTGTGTTTCCTGCACTTTATACTCCAACCTTGCTGCATATTTGTGCACCGCCATCTTGGACTCCCATAAATAAAGTGAGTCAAAAAAATAGGTCAGGAACCAGTCACTTACTACTACTACTCTTCTACTTGCCTTAGTTTGTTGCATTTTAAACCAAGACTACAGATGTTTGACTCGGTAACTAACACTGCTTTCCCAATTGTCACACTTCCATCGCAGCAGTGTTACTGGTCAGGGCTTTGTGTTTTAGAGGGATTCAATGCCAGAAAGGACACAAAACCTCCGGAATAAGAGAATCATAAAACTGTGATCATGAAATAGTGACTCCCTAAAATGTCACTTCACACAGGGTTTACTCGCTTCTTTATCAAAGTTAATGGACCCACACTATTATTTTAAAAGCATGTTTTAAATACAAATTTGTTGCACCCAGCCACAAGGGGTCACAAGGCTGGATAAATGGAAAGGGTTGGAGAGAGTTATTGTTGAACAGACACAAGCTGTGCTAACCTTGGACATTTAATTCTGCAACACAAAGTGGTTGTTGTTGCTGTTGTGGACCTGGCATGGCCAAGCATTATACCACAGTTTGAAACATAATACACTGGCATACCTATCATACCGTTCTTTGATGAGCTGACAAAACTAGAAACCACAAAAACAGCTTTTCTATTTTAGATTACTCTTCAACAGTTTGCCCATTCAAAATATGGACTTAAATTACATGGTAGGATTTTACAGAAGATCACAGCAGCAAATTAAAAAGGCCATTAACGCCAATGGAAAAGTGAATTTGAAGCCTTACCCTGGGCATTGTTGATCTCCTCACATTATTTTAGTTAGTTCATGTGACTACTCAGTTAACCTTACTCAAAAAAAAAATAACCTACTGAACTGATTTCCTTAAAAATTGTAAGTAAAAGCAACTATTCATTTCAACTTAAGTTTACTCACTATTTTATTTAAATTCAAATTTTTATTTAAAATTTGCTACTATGCAGCAATGGCTGCTGCGTGTGACCTGGCCGTAGAGTTGCTAAATCAACTTGTATGTGTGGGTAAAGCTCGACATATAAAATCTTCACAGGACTGCATTCATTCATTTGGAAGAATTCTACTGTATATGCATTTTATTTTTATAACTATTATAAATGGAAATGTGGTGATGGTCAATACCTAATAATAATTTAAAAACAGAGTGGGAACAACATTTCTGTGATACTGCCATACTGCAAGATTAAGTAAGTTTTCAGGATGTGTTAACATTTTTGTAGTGGAGGAGCTTCCAGGTCCAGTCCAAGGTCAAAGGTCAAAGGGCTGCCGGGCTCCAGGGTGGATGTGGCTTGTTGCGTCTGTCTCTGTTTTCACAATACAATGGTAGCCAAGTGTGTGTTTCTCACAATCCTTCTTCCTCTACACTGTCCAGTTAATCTTCTATATCCAAGAGGCACATAAATCCATCCAAATTAATAAGAACTCTCACATGGGAGATTAGCGGGCTAATTATTATAAATTTATCAGCTAGTTCTAAAGAGCAATAAGTGTGGCCACTAGAGTTGTAACAGCAGTTATAAAAGGCCCATAAGAGAGGACCTCAATCATCTTTTAATGTTTTACTGATGATTTAGATTAGGACAAGTGAGTCGTAAAGCATGAGCAACAGTTAGCTTGTCCCAATACAGAATCAGAATTACAAGACATTTAGTCATTTTAAAGCTAGTTTGATTTCAATTAATCTTGATTAATGTCACCATTGGCATATTAGAAATAATGTCAGTACATTCTAAAAGCTG